>BTCW01000008.1:41300000-41304693 GCA_033239725.1 Echinochloa phyllopogon
TTTAGGGTTTAGGGTTTAGGGTTTAGGGTTTAGGGTTTAGGGTTTAGGGTTTAGGGTTTAGGGTTTAGGGTTTAGGGTTTAGGGTTTAGGGTTTAGGGTTTAGGGTTTAGGGTTTAGGGTTTAGGGTTTAGGGTTTAGGGTTTAGGGTTTAGGGTTTAGGGTTTAGGGTTTAGGGTTTAGGGTTTAGGGTTTAGGGTTTAGGGTTTAGGGTTTAGGGTTTAGGGTTTAGGGTTTAGGGTTTAGGGTTTAGGGTTTAGGGTTTAGGGTTTAGGGTTTAGGGTTTAGGGTTTAGGGTTTAGGGTTTAGGGTTTAGGGTTTAGGGTTTAGGGTTTAGGGTTTAGGGTTTAGGGTTTAGGGTTTAGGGTTTAGGGTTTAGGGTTTAGGGTTTAGGGTTTAGGGTTTAGGGTTTAGGGTTTAGGGTTTAGGGTTTAGGGTTTAGGGTTTAGGGTTTAGGGTTTAGGGTTTAGGGTTTAGGGTTTAGGGTTTAGGGTTTAGGGTTTAGGGTTTAGGGTTTAGGGTTTAGGGTTTAGGGTTTAGGGTTTAGGGTTTAGGGTTTAGGGTTTAGGGTTTAGGGTTTAGGGTTTAGGGTTTAGGGTTTAGGGTTTAGGGTTTAGGGTTTAGGGTTTAGGGTTTAGGGTTTAGGGTTTAGGGTTTAGGGTTTAGGGTTTAGGGTTTAGGGTTTAGGGTTTAGGGTTTAGGGTTTAGGGTTTAGGGTTTAGGGTTTAGGGTTTAGGGTTTAGGGTTTAGGGTTTAGGGTTTAGGGTTTAGGGTTTAGGGTTTAGGGTTTAGGGTTTAGGGTTTAGGGTTTAGGGTTTAGGGTTTAGGGTTTAGGGTTTAGGGTTTAGGGTTTAGGGTTTAGGGTTTAGGGTTTAGGGTTTAGGGTTTAGGGTTTAGGGTTTAGGGTTTAGGGTTTAGGGTTTAGGGTTTAGGGTTTAGGGTTTAGGGTTTAGGGTTTAGGGTTTAGGGTTTAGGGTTTAGGGTTTAGGGTTTAGGGTTTAGGGTTTAGGGTTTAGGGTTTAGGGTTTAGGGTTTAGGGTTTAGGGTTTAGGGTTTAGGGTTTAGGGTTTAGGGTTTAGGGTTTAGGGTTTAGGGTTTAGGGTTTAGGGTTTAGGGTTTAGGGTTTAGGGTTTAGGGTTTAGGGTTTAGGGTTTAGGGTTTAGGGTTTAGGGTTTAGGGTTTAGGGTTTAGGGTTTAGGGTTTAGGGTTTAGGGTTTAGGGTTTAGGGTTTAGGGTTTAGGGTTTAGGGTTTAGGGTTTAGGGTTTAGGGTTTAGGGTTTAGGGTTTAGGGTTTAGGGTTTAGGGTTTAGGGTTTAGGGTTTAGGGTTTAGGGTTTAGGGTTTAGGGTTTAGGGTTTAGGGTTTAGGGTTTAGGGTTTAGGGTTTAGGGTTTAGGGTTTAGGGTTTAGGGTTTAGGGTTTAGGGTTTAGGGTTTAGGGTTTAGGGTTTAGGGTTTAGGGTTTAGGGTTTAGGGTTTAGGGTTTAGGGTTTAGGGTTTAGGGTTTAGGGTTTAGGGTTTAGGGTTTAGGGTTTAGGGTTTAGGGTTTAGGGTTTAGGGTTTAGGGTTTAGGGTTTAGGGTTTAGGGTTTAGGGTTTAGGGTTTAGGGTTTAGGGTTTAGGGTTTAGGGTTTAGGGTTTAGGGTTTAGGGTTTAGGGTTTAGGGTTTAGGGTTTAGGGTTTAGGGTTTAGGGTTTAGGGTTTAGGGTTTAGGGTTTAGGGTTTAGGGTTTAGGGTTTAGGGTTTAGGGTTTAGGGTTTAGGGTTTAGGGTTTAGGGTTTAGGGTTTAGGGTTTAGGGTTTAGGGTTTAGGGTTTAGGGTTTAGGGTTTAGGGTTTAGGGTTTAGGGTTTAGGGTTTAGGGTTTAGGGTTTAGGGTTTAGGGTTTAGGGTTTAGGGTTTAGGGTTTAGGGTTTAGGGTTTAGGGTTTAGGGTTTAGGGTTTAGGGTTTAGGGTTTAGGGTTTAGGGTTTAGGGTTTAGGGTTTAGGGTTTAGGGTTTAGGGTTTTGTTAGGGTTTAGGGTTTTAGGGTTAGGGTTTTTAGGTTTAGGGTTTGTTTAGGGTTTAGGTTTAGGGTTTAGGTTTAGGGTTAGGGTTTAGGGTTTAGGGTTTAGGGTTTAGGGTTTAGGGTTTAGGGTTTAGGGTTTAGGGTTTAGGGTTTAGGGTTTAGGGTTTAGGGTTTAGGGTTTAGGGTTTAGGGTTTAGGGTTTAGGGTTTAGGGTTTAGGGTTTAGGGTTTAGGGTTTAGGGTTTAGGGTTTAGGGTTTAGGGTTTAGGGTTTAGGGTTTAGGGTTTAGGGTTTAGGGTTTAGGGTTTAGGGTTTAGGGTTTAGGGTTTAGGGTTTAGGGTTTAGGGTTTAGGGTTTAGGGTTTAGGGTTTAGGGTTTAGGGTTTAGGGTTTAGGGTTTAGGGTTTAGGGTTTAGGGTTTAGGGTTTAGGGTTTAGGGTTTAGGGTTTAGGGTTTAGGGTTTAGGGTTTAGGGTTTAGGGTTTAGGGTTTAGGGTTTAGGGTTTAGGGTTTAGGGTTTAGGGTTTAGGGTTTAGGGTTTAGGGTTTAGGGTTTAGGGTTTAGGGTTTAGGGTTTAGGGTTTAGGGTTTAGGGTTTAGGGTTTAGGGTTTAGGGTTTAGGGTTTAGGGTTTAGGGTTTAGGGTTTAGGGTTTAGGGTTTAGGGTTTAGGGTTTAGGGTTTAGGGTTTAGGGTTTAGGGTTTAGGGTTTAGGGTTTAGGGTTTAGGGTTTAGGGTTTAGGGTTTAGGGTTTAGGGTTTAGGGTTTAGGGTTTAGGGTTTAGGGTTTAGGGTTTAGGGTTTAGGGTTTAGGGTTTAGGGTTTAGGGTTTAGGGTTTAGGGTTTAGGGTTTAGGGTTTAGGGTTTAGGGTTTAGGGTTTAGGGTTTAGGGTTTAGGGTTTAGGGTTTAGGGTTTAGGGTTTAGGGTTTAGGGTTTAGGGTTTAGGGTTTAGGGTTTAGGGTTTAGGGTTTAGGGTTTAGGGTTTAGGGTTTAGGGTTTAGGGTTTAGGGTTTAGGGTTTAGGGTTTAGGGTTTAGGGTTTAGGGTTTAGGGTTTAGGGTTTAGGGTTTAGGGTTTAGGGTTTAGGGTTTAGGGTTTAGGGTTTAGGGTTTAGGGTTTAGGGTTTAGGGTTTAGGGTTTAGGGTTTAGGGTTTAGGGTTTAGGGTTTAGGGTTTAGGGTTTAGGGTTTAGGGTTTAGGGTTTAGGGTTTAGGGTTTAGGGTTTAGGGTTTAGGGTTTAGGGTTTAGGGTTTAGGGTTTAGGGTTTAGGGTTTAGGGTTTAGGGTTTAGGGTTTAGGGTTTAGGGTTTAGGGTTTAGGGTTTAGGGTTTAGGGTTTAGGGTTTAGGGTTTAGGGTTTAGGGTTTAGGGTTTAGGGTTTAGGGTTTAGGGTTTAGGGTTTAGGGTTTAGGGTTTAGGGTTTAGGGTTTAGGGTTTAGGGTTTAGGGTTTAGGGTTTAGGGTTTAGGGTTTAGGGTTTAGGGTTTAGGGTTTAGGGTTTAGGGTTTAGGGTTTAGGGTTTAGGGTTTAGGGTTTAGGGTTTAGGGTTTAGGGTTTAGGGTTTAGGGTTTAGGGTTTAGGGTTTAGGGTTTAGGGTTTAGGGTTTAGGGTTTAGGGTTTAGGGTTTAGGGTTTAGGGTTTAGGGTTTAGGGTTTAGGGTTTAGGGTTTAGGGTTTAGGGTTTAGGGTTTAGGGTTTAGGGTTTAGGGTTTAGGGTTTAGGGTTTAGGGTTTAGGGTTTAGGGTTTAGGGTTTAGGGTTTAGGGTTTAGGGTTTAGGGTTTAGGGTTTAGGGTTTAGGGTTTAGGGTTTAGGGTTTAGGGTTTAGGGTTTAGGGTTTAGGGTTTAGGGTTTAGGGTTTAGGGTTTAGGGTTTAGGGTTTAGGGTTTAGGGTTTAGGGTTTAGGGTTTAGGGTTTAGGGTTTAGGGTTTAGGGTTTAGGGTTTAGGGTTTAGGGTTTAGGGTTTAGGGTTTAGGGTTTAGGGTTTAGGGTTTAGGGTTTAGGGTTTAGGGTTTAGGGTTTAGGGTTTAGGGTTTAGGGTTTAGGGTTTAGGGTTTAGGGTTTAGGGTTTAGGGTTTAGGGTTTAGGGTTTAGGGTTTAGGGTTTAGGGTTTAGGGTTTAGGGTTTAGGGTTTAGGGTTTAGGGTTTAGGGTTTAGGGTTTAGGGTTTAGGGTTTAGGGTTTAGGGTTTAGGGTTTAGGGTTTAGGGTTTAGGGTTTAGGGTTTAGGGTTTAGGGTTTAGGGTTTAGGGTTTAGGGTTTAGGGTTTAGGGTTTAGGGTTTAGGGTTTAGGGTTTAGGGTTTAGGGTTTAGGGTTTAGGGTTTAGGGTTTAGGGTTTAGGGTTTAGGGTTTAGGGTTTAGGGTTTAGGGTTTAGGGTTTAGGGTTTAGGGTTTAGGGTTTAGGGTTTAGGGTTTAGGGTTTAGGGTTTAGGGTTTAGGGTTTAGGGTTTAGGGTTTAGGGTTTAGGGTTTAGGGTTTAGGGTTTAGGGTTTAGGGTTTAGGGTTTAGGGTTTAGGGTTTAGGGTTTAGGGTTTAGGGTTTAGGGTTTAGGGTTTAGGGTTTAGGGTTTAGGGTTTAGGGTTTAGGGTTTAGGGTTTAGGGTTTAGGGTTTAGGGTTTAGGGTTTAGGGTTTAGGGTTTAGGGTTTAGGGTTTAGGGTTTAGGGTTTAGGGTTTAGGGTTTAGGGTTTAGGGTTTAGGGTTTAGGGTTTA
>BTCW01000009.1:0-7500 GCA_033239725.1 Echinochloa phyllopogon
AAACCCTAAACCCTAAACCCTAAACCCTAAACCCTAAACCCTAAACCCTAAACCCTAAACCCTAAACCCTAAACCCTAAACCCTAAACCCTAAACCCTAAACCCTAAACCCTAAACCCTAAACCCTAAACCCTAAACCCTAAACCCTAAACCCTAAACCCTAAACCCTAAACCCTAAACCCTAAACCCTAAACCCTAAACCCTAAACCCTAAACCCTAAACCCTAAACCCTAAACCCTAAACCCTAAACCCTAAACCCTAAACCCTAAACCCTAAACCCTAAACCCTAAACCCTAAACCCTAAACCCTAAACCCTAAACCCTAAACCCTAAACCCTAAACCCTAAACCCTAAACCCTAAACCCTAAACCCTAAACCCTAAACCCTAAACCCTAAACCCTAAACCCTAAACCCTAAACCCTAAACCCTAAACCCTAAACCCTAAACCCTAAACCCTAAACCCTAAACCCTAAACCCTAAACCCTAAACCCTAAACCCTAAACCCTAAACCCTAAACCCTAAACCCTAAACCCTAAACCCTAAACCCTAAACCCTAAACCCTAAACCCTAAACCCTAAACCCTAAACCCTAAACCCTAAACCCTAAACCCTAAACCCTAAACCCTAAACCCTAAACCCTAAACCCTAAACCCTAAACCCTAAACCCTAAACCCTAAACCCTAAACCCTAAACCCTAAACCCTAAACCCTAAACCCTAAACCCTAAACCCTAAACCCTAAACCCTAAACCCTAAACCCTAAACCCTAAACCCTAAACCCTAAACCCTAAACCCTAAACCCTAAACCCTAAACCCTAAACCCTAAACCCTAAACCCTAAACCCTAAACCCTAAACCCTAAACCCTAAACCCTAAACCCTAAACCCTAAACCCTAAACCCTAAACCCTAAACCCTAAACCCTAAACCCTAAACCCTAAACCCTAAACCCTAAACCCTAAACCCTAAACCCTAAACCCTAAACCCTAAACCCTAAACCCTAAACCCTAAACCCTAAACCCTAAACCCTAAACCCTAAACCCTAAACCCTAAACCCTAAACCCTAAACCCTAAACCCTAAACCCTAAACCCTAAACCCTAAACCCTAAACCCTAAACCCTAAACCCTAAACCCTAAACCCTAAACCCTAAACCCTAAACCCTAAACCCTAAACCCTAAACCCTAAACCCTAAACCCTAAACCCTAAACCCTAAACCCTAAACCCTAAACCCTAAACCCTAAACCCTAAACCCTAAACCCTAAACCCTAAACCCTAAACCCTAAACCCTAAACCCTAAACCCTAAACCCTAAACCCTAAACCCTAAACCCTAAACCCTAAACCCTAAACCCTAAACCCTAAACCCTAAACCCTAAACCCTAAACCCTAAACCCTAAACCCTAAACCCTAAACCCTAAACCCTAAACCCTAAACCCTAAACCCTAAACCCTAAACCCTAAACCCTAAACCCTAAACCCTAAACCCTAAACCCTAAACCCTAAACCCTAAACCCTAAACCCTAAACCCTAAACCCTAAACCCTAAACCCTAAACCCTAAACCCTAAACCCTAAACCCTAAACCCTAAACCCTAAACCCTAAACCCTAAACCCTAAACCCTAAACCCTAAACCCTAAACCCTAAACCCTAAACCCTAAACCCTAAACCCTAAACCCTAAACCCTAAACCCTAAACCCTAAACCCTAAACCCTAAACCCTAAACCCTAAACCCTAAACCCTAAACCCTAAACCCTAAACCCTAAACCCTAAACCCTAAACCCTAAACCCTAAACCCTAAACCCTAAACCCTAAACCCTAAACCCTAAACCCTAAACCCTAAACCCTAAACCCTAAACCCTAAACCCTAAACCCTAAACCCTAAACCCTAAACCCTAAACCCTAAACCCTAAACCCTAAACCCTAAACCCTAAACCCTAAACCCTAAACCCTAAACCCTAAACCCTAAACCCTAAACCCTAAACCCTAAACCCTAAACCCTAAACCCTAAACCCTAAACCCTAAACCCTAAACCCTAAACCCTAAACCCTAAACCCTAAACCCTAAACCCTAAACCCTAAACCCTAAACCCTAAACCCTAAACCCTAAACCCTAAACCCTAAACCCTAAACCCTAAACCCTAAACCCTAAACCCTAAACCCTAAACCCTAAACCCTAAACCCTAAACCCTAAACCCTAAACCCTAAACCCTAAACCCTAAACCCTAAACCCTAAACCCTAAACCCTAAACCCTAAACCCTAAACCCTAAACCCTAAACCCTAAACCCTAAACCCTAAACCCTAAACCCTAAACCCTAAACCCTAAACCCTAAACCCTAAACCCTAAACCCTAAACCCTAAACCCTAAACCCTAAACCCTAAACCCTAAACCCTAAACCCTAAACCCTAAACCCTAAACCCTAAACCCTAAACCCTAAACCCTAAACCCTAAACCCTAAACCCTAAACCCTAAACCCTAAACCCTAAACCCTAAACCCTAAACCCTAAACCCTAAACCCTAAACCCTAAACCCTAAACCCTAAACCCTAAACCCTAAACCCTAAACCCTAAACCCTAAACCCTAAACCCTAAACCCTAAACCCTAAACCCTAAACCCTAAACCCTAAACCCTAAACCCTAAACCCTAAACCCTAAACCCTAAACCCTAAACCCTAAACCCTAAACCCTAAACCCTAAACCCTAAACCCTAAACCCTAAACCCTAAACCCTAAACCCTAAACCCTAAACCCTAAACCCTAAACCCTAAACCCTAAACCCTAAACCCTAAACCCTAAACCCTAAACCCTAAACCCTAAACCCTAAACCCTAAACCCTAAACCCTAAACCCTAAACCCTAAACCCTAAACCCTAAACCCTAAACCCTAAACCCTAAACCCTAAACCCTAAACCCTAAACCCTAAACCCTAAACCCTAAACCCTAAACCCTAAACCCTAAACCCTAAACCCTAAACCCTAAACCCTAAACCCTAAACCCTAAACCCTAAACCCTAAACCCTAAACCCTAAACCCTAAACCCTAAACCCTAAACCCTAAACCCTAAACCCTAAACCCTAAACCCTAAACCCTAAACCCTAAACCCTAAACCCTAAACCCTAAACCCTAAACCCTAAACCCTAAACCCTAAACCCTAAACCCTAAACCCTAAACCCTAAACCCTAAACCCTAAACCCTAAACCCTAAACCCTAAACCCTAAACCCTAAACCCTAAACCCTAAACCCTAAACCCTAAACCCTAAACCCTAAACCCTAAACCCTAAACCCTAAACCCTAAACCCTAAACCCTAAACCCTAAACCCTAAACCCTAAACCCTAAACCCTAAACCCTAAACCCTAAACCCTAAACCCTAAACCCTAAACCCTAAACCCTAAACCCTAAACCCTAAACCCTAAACCCTAAACCCTAAACCCTAAACCCTAAACCCTAAACCCTAAACCCTAAACCCTAAACCCTAAACCCTAAACCCTAAACCCTAAACCCTAAACCCTAAACCCTAAACCCTAAACCCTAAACCCTAAACCCTAAACCCTAAACCCTAAACCCTAAACCCTAAACCCTAAACCCTAAACCCTAAACCCTAAACCCTAAACCCTAAACCCTAAACCCTAAACCCTAAACCCTAAACCCTAAACCCTAAACCCTAAACCCTAAACCCTAAACCCTAAACCCTAAACCCTAAACCCTAAACCCTAAACCCTAAACCCTAAACCCTAAACCCTAAACCCTAAACCCTAAACCCTAAACCCTAAACCCTAAACCCTAAACCCTAAACCCTAAACCCTAAACCCTAAACCCTAAACCCTAAACCCTAAACCCTAAACCCTAAACCCTAAACCCTAAACCCTAAACCCTAAACCCTAAACCCTAAACCCTAAACCCTAAACCCTAAACCCTAAACCCTAAACCCTAAACCCTAAACCCTAAACCCTAAACCCTAAACCCTAAACCCTAAACCCTAAACCCTAAACCCTAAACCCTAAACCCTAAACCCTAAACCCTAAACCCTAAACCCTAAACCCTAAACCCTAAACCCTAAACCCTAAACCCTAAACCCTAAACCCTAAACCCTAAACCCTAAACCCTAAACCCTAAACCCTAAACCCTAAACCCTAAACCCTAAACCCTAAACCCTAAACCCTAAACCCTAAACCCTAAACCCTAAACCCTAAACCCTAAACCCTAAACCCTAAACCCTAAACCCTAAACCCTAAACCCTAAACCCTAAACCCTAAACCCTAAACCCTAAACCCTAAACCCTAAACCCTAAACCCTAAACCCTAAACCCTAAACCCTAAACCCTAAACCCTAAACCCTAAACCCTAAACCCTAAACCCTAAACCCTAAACCCTAAACCCTAAACCCTAAACCCTAAACCCTAAACCCTAAACCCTAAACCCTAAACCCTAAACCCTAAACCCTAAACCCTAAACCCTAAACCCTAAACCCTAAACCCTAAACCCTAAACCCTAAACCCTAAACCCTAAACCCTAAACCCTAAACCCTAAACCCTAAACCCTAAACCCTAAACCCTAAACCCTAAACCCTAAACCCTAAACCCTAAACCCTAAACCCTAAACCCTAAACCCTAAACCCTAAACCCTAAACCCTAAACCCTAAACCCTAAACCCTAAACCCTAAACCCTAAACCCTAAACCCTAAACCCTAAACCCTAAACCCTAAACCCTAAACCCTAAACCCTAAACCCTAAACCCTAAACCCTAAACCCTAAACCCTAAACCCTAAACCCTAAACCCTAAACCCTAAACCCTAAACCCTAAACCCTAAACCCTAAACCCTAAACCCTAAACCCTAAACCCTAAACCCTAAACCCTAAACCCTAAACCCTAAACCCTAAACCCTAAACCCTAAACCCTAAACCCTAAACCCTAAACCCTAAACCCTAAACCCTAAACCCTAAACCCTAAACCCTAAACCCTAAACCCTAAACCCTAAACCCTAAACCCTAAACCCTAAACCCTAAACCCTAAACCCTAAACCCTAAACCCTAAACCCTAAACCCTAAACCCTAAACCCTAAACCCTAAACCCTAAACCCTAAACCCTAAACCCTAAACCCTAAACCCTAAACCCTAAACCCTAAACCCTAAACCCTAAACCCTAAACCCTAAACCCTAAACCCTAAACCCTAAACCCTAAACCCTAAACCCTAAACCCTAAACCCTAAACCCTAAACCCTAAACCCTAAACCCTAAACCCTAAACCCTAAACCCTAAACCCTAAACCCTAAACCCTAAACCCTAAACCCTAAACCCTAAACCCTAAACCCTAAACCCTAAACCCTAAACCCTAAACCCTAAACCCTAAACCTCTAAACCCTAAACCCTAAACCCTAAACCCTAAACCCTAAACCCTAAACCCTAAACCCTAAACCCTAAACCCTAAACCCTAAACCCTAAACCCTAAACCCTAAACCCTAAACCCTAAACCCTAAACCCTAAACCCTAAACCCTAAACCCTAAACCCTAAACCCTAAACCCTAAACCCTAAACCCTAAACCCTAAACCCTAAACCCTAAACCCTAAACCCTAAACCCTAAACCCTAAACCCTAAACCCTAAACCCTAAACCCTAAACCCTAAACCCTAAACCCTAAACCCTAAACCCTAAACCCTAAACCCTAAACCCTAAACCCTAAACCCTAAACCCTAAACCCTAAACCCTAAACCCTAAACCCTAAACCCTAAACCCTAAACCCTAAACCCTAAACCCTAAACCCTAAACCCTAAACCCTAAACCCTAAACCCTAAACCCTAAACCCTAAACCCTAAACCCTAAACCCTAAACCCTAAACCCTAAACCCTAAACCCTAAACCCTAAACCCTAAACCCTAAACCCTAAACCCTAAACCCTAAACCCTAAACCCTAAACCCTAAACCCTAAACCCTAAACCCTAAACCCTAAACCCTAAACCCTAAACCCTAAACCCTAAACCCTAAACCCTAAACCCTAAACCCTAAACCCTAAACCCTAAACCCTAAACCCTAAACCCTAAACCCTAAACCCTAAACCCTAAACCCTAAACCCTAAACCCTAAACCCTAAACCCTAAACCCTAAACCCTAAACCCTAAACCCTAAACCCTAAACCCTAAACCCTAAACCCTAAACCCTAAACCCTAAACCCTAAACCCTAAACCCTAAACCCTAAACCCTAAACCCTAAACCCTAAACCCTAAACCCTAAACCCTAAACCCTAAACCCTAAACCCTAAACCCTAAACCCTAAACCCTAAACCCTAAACCCTAAACCCTAAACCCTAAACCCTAAACCCTAAACCCTAAACCCTAAACCCTAAACCCTAAACCCTAAACCCTAAACCCTAAACCCTAAACCCTAAACCCTAAACCCTAAACCCTAAACCCTAAACCCTAAACCCTAAACCCTAAACCCTAAACCCTAAACCCTAAACCCTAAACCCTAAACCCTAAACCCTAAACCCTAAACCCTAAACCCTAAACCCTAAACCCTAAACCCTAAACCCTAAACCCTAAACCCTAAACCCTAAACCCTAAACCCTAAACCCTAAACCCTAAACCCTAAACCCTAAACCCTAAACCCTAAACCCTAAACCCTAAACCCTAAACCCTAAACCCTAAACCCTAAACCCTAAACCCTAAACCCTAAACCCTAAACCCTAAACCCTAAACCCTAAACCCTAAACCTCTAAACCCTAAACCCTAAACCCTAAACCCTAAACCCTAAACCCTAAACCCTAAACCCTAAACCCTAAACCCTAAACCCTAAACCCTAAACCCTAAACCCTAAACCCTAAACCCTAAACCCTAAACCCTAAACCCTAAACCCTAAACCCTAAACCCTAAACCCTAAACCCTAAACCCTAAACCCTAAACCCTAAACCCTAAACCCTAAACCCTAAACCCTAAACCCTAAACCCTAAACCCTAAACCCTAAACCCTAAACCCTAAACCCTAAACCCTAAACCCTAAACCCTAAACCCTAAACCCTAAACCCTAAACCCTAAACCCTAAACCCTAAACCCTAAACCCTAAACCCTAAACCCTAAACCCTAAACCCTAAACCCTAAACCCTAAACCCTAAACCCTAAACCCTAAACCCTAAACCCTAAACCCTAAACCCTAAACCCTAAACCCTAAACCCTAAACCCTAAACCCTAAACCCTAAACCCTAAACCCTAAACCCTAAACCCTAAACCCTAAACCCTAAACCCTAAACCCTAAACCCTAAACCCTAAACCCTAAACCCTAAACCCTAAACCCTAAACCCTAAACCCTAAACCCTAAACCCTAAACCCTAAACCCTAAACCCTAAACCCTAAACCCTAAACCCTAAACCCTAAACCCTAAACCCTAAACCCTAAACCCTAAACCCTAAACCCTAAACCCTAAACCCTAAACCCTAAACCCTAAACCCTAAACCCTAAACCCTAAACCCTAAACCCTAAACCCTAAACCCTAAACCCTAAACCCTAAACCCTAAACCCTAAACCCTAAACCCTA